>OY992531.1:158474016-158504668 GCA_963921185.1 Dasysyrphus tricinctus | reverse complement strand
CAACCTCCTGCACCAGAGATTTTATTGAAAAAAATGGCATGCGGATGTACAACCGGTTGTCACGGAAGCTGCGGTTGTAGGAAGTTAGGACTTACGTGTTCTATATTTTGTAAAGATTGCATGGGTGTAAATTGCGACAATTCACAAGAGACGCAGATTGAAGAAGATGATATCCTTGAAGACGTCGATGATGAAATCCAACTTCAAAATGTTATTAAAGAAGTTTAGTCCAACAAAGAGATGAAAAAGCATCTTTCTTGTTTGTATGATTGTTACATTTTCTGTGAACATATTGAAAATAGGTTAAAATAGAATATATGAAAATATTTATTTATTATCAATAAATTAAATAATAATTCTCTTTTCATTAATTAAAAGTTATTTTTGTTACAAAAAAATTAAATGAAAATAATGGTGATAAAAATTGAAAAATTGGCTTACTTTGAGCGACTATATCTCGGTCGATTTCTTCCAAAAAATTTTTTCTGAATAACTCATTTTAAAGAAAATTTATTTATCTTTCTTTTATATGGAGCATTGCCCATACCTATCTCTGCTCCAAAAAGAGTTATGGGCAAAAAAGCAAAAAAAAATGTGATTTTTCACATTTTTTTGCATTGATTTTTTAAAAATTTAACTGCCTTAAATTTTTTTTTAAATTTTTTTGAAAAATGCAGTTCGATGGTAAATTTTATTCTCTACAAAAAAGGTTTTGGGCATTATCTCGAAATTTTGCTTCGTTTTCGAGGTATATGCAAAAAACCAAAAAGGGTGCTTTTGCCCCCCCCCCTCAAAATTGCACCCTCTAATTTAATAGCACTCCGCGGTTTTCTCATATTCAATGACCCATTTAATGATTTTTACAATAAAACCCATGAACGTTTTAGTTCCTTTTTAAATGACATAATCAATAGCCTACTGGGTACCTAAAGAAAAAGATTTATTTTTGAAATTTTTCTTTAAGTCCCCAGCGTGTTACAACTTTATGCTGAGTGCCGGATTCAAGCTGCCATCAGTAAGCACCATCTACCGATGGCATTCTGATATTCGCTTACCAACCGGATTGAACACAAAGATCAAGGATTTACTTATAGACAAAGCGAAGGATATGACACCGATGGATAAAAAATGTTATAAATAAGGAACTCGAGTATAACATCAAAGATGATCTCATCTATGGTTATACGGATTTTGGAGAATTCGGGAGGGAAAAAACAATAGGCTCTAAGGTAATGGTATTTACACTCGGAAATTGGAAGCAAACCGTTGCATACTTCGTTGGATCACCAGATTCGGTAATGCTCTCCCAAATGTTAGTCACAATAATTAAAGAAATAATTAGTTGTGGATTTAACATTGTTACAACAAGCTGCGACCAAGGAGCCAGCAATATTTCAGCATACAATAAGCAAGGACCACCGAATTTCATGGAGACGAACCCATATGTGGATTTTGAAAATCATATAGTTTTCTTACTGTATGATTATCCGCATATGTTCAAGAGTGTGTGGAACATCTTACTTAAGCATCAGATATCAATTGGAGATGATATCGTTGATTGGCGCACCCTGGAAAAGATCTTTGAAGAAGATTTGAAAGGGAACTTTTAAGTCTTTTTCAAGCTTACTAGGGCCCATATTCGACCAGCTCCATTTGAGAAATTGTCTGTCAAGCTAGCCACTCAAGTTTTCAGTGCCAATGTATACTCGGGGATGAGCACAAACTTTTTTAAGACGGACGTGGAAAAGAAAATAGCGGAATCAACTGCCAGGTTTATCAAAGGAATGAACGATCTTCTTGATAATCTGAATACAGGGGCACTGTACTCGAGGGACCCTAATAAACATGTCCAATCAGACTCAACAGAAACACTGAACACACTAAAAAGAGCAAGGAATTGGATTTCAACGTGGAAATCCAGCAGTGTTATGAAAATCCCACCTTGCTTTAAAGGAATACTGCAAACACTAATCGGAATGAAACAGATGTGGGAACATCATAAGAGTAAAGAGCAGAGTTATTTTCTGCTCTCGCATTTAAATACAGACGTCGCCGAAAACTTATTTTCAATGTTGCGCTGTAACAGAGGTTCCTATGAAAGATCCATCCGCGTGGAGATTTATTAGGAATTTGAAAAAAATTATTTTTCAGCATTTGGCTTCAGCTGAACATTCAGGATATGAGGACGCTGGAGCCAAACCACTGCTGCAGGGAGCAGACTGTGAGGATGAGGTAGAAGCTGAGTCATTCCATAAGGATTTTATATTTGAAGAACCCATGCAGGACAATATTGGTGATGTTAACCTCAACGTGGAACAAGTTGACGAGAGTGGAAAGGATTCTAATTCTCAGAAACTGCAGAAAGGAGCAGCAGGAAAATTAAGGAGGAAGTTGAATTGTGAGGCTTGCTCTCAGTTTTCAATCGACGAGGACGACATAAGCAAAGAAAGGCAACAGACTTTGCTTATAAAACTAAGAGCCTACGAGTGTATCACAACAACTTCGGAGTTCGGGAAACTGATAGTTCCTTCGATCGCTTTCGTAGAAAGTGTCAGTATTCTTGAAACGATTTTCAACACAGGTTTCCCGAAGAAACAAGTAGTGGAAAAGATTGCTGAGACATGGGTACGCGAAATCATGAAGCAAAAAGGGAAGATAACAATAACAACATGCAGCTCAATGGAACACCAGGAAGTTAAAGCAAAATTTGTGCTGATAGGACAGATCATCCTGGAGACAAGAAAAACAAATCAAAAAAACACAAATTGAAATCAGCTCAACCTTATGAAAACTATTTTTTTTTTTGAAGATAGTTCTTTTTCATAATAAATATCTTTTTTTCAATTGTTAACATTTAAGACTGGGTTTTTGTCGAAGGATACTTTTAAACATGGACAAGGTAATTGTATGGTTCGTGGATGTTTGGGCATGTTTCTCTGGACATGAAGTGGGTCTGATTGATAAAATATATGGAATTATGGACCGGTGTTTATTCAAAAACATCATGGAAAATGTCATGCTTCCATGTGCTCAAGAGGATCTTCCCCTGAAATAGATATTTCAGCAAGATAATGATCCGAACCATAGTAAAATATAGTCAAAAAAATGGTTTCAAGTGGAAAAACTTGATGATTTGAAGTGACCAGCACAGTATCTTGGTCTCAAATCCTTGAAAACTCTATTGGAGATTATAGATCGAAGAATAGTTCAGAGAAAATTCCAGAAATAGGAACGATCTCTTTGTCCAGGTCAAGGAGTCTTGGAATAGTATACCAGGTTCCACGGTTCCAAATTTTCTGTAGAATATGCCCTGGAGCTGCAGTGCGATGATGAAATACAAAAGTTTTGTCACAAAATATTATGAATTAAACACTAAATTTAAATTAAAACATGCATTTTTAAAAATTTGCCTATGTTTCGACCAGGTAAAATGGGACATGATATCATTATTCTTTAAATATTTTATATTTTTAGTTATGAAACATCATTTTTGCTGTAATTAAATTTATTTTGGTAATAATAAGAGCATTTATCAATTAAAAGATTAAAAAACTTTAATTGAACACACGTGAAAACCGTAAACAATAAACATAAATTAATAACACCTTAATGTTTTCACACTTTTTTGCTTTTAACTGCAATACGATTAGTTTTTATTTGTCGCGAAAATTACACGAATAACAAAAAACGAAAACGAATGAACAATTAAAAACACGTACCTGAATGCATTTCGGACTGTTTACAGTCCATCATCAGCATCACGACTGGTCCAAATGGTGCTTTTTTTGTTGGGTAAGAATTGAAGTCAGATGAGAGAAAAGAGGCTCGATATAATGTTGCCGTTATCAGCATTGATAGCATTGTTATCTTTTTGTATAAAATAACTTTCATACGCATCCAATTTTCTCTCATCTGTAACATGCTTCTTGAGACTCACACTGCTTGCATTGATATTGAAGTGGTTGAGCTTTAGGACGTGGTCTGCGATGGAAGAACTTTGATTTTTATTTTGTTTTATATACGAATTGTGTTCTTTGAATCTTTTTTCTATGGTTCTTTTGGTTTGTCCATAGTAAACACCATCACAGTCACCGCATTTAATTGCATATACGCCTGATTTTTTCATATCATCGACTTTATCTTTCGTTGAGCCTAGTAAGTTTTTAAGCTTTGTTTTACTCGAAAAGACAAGTTGAACATTGTGTTCGCGGAAATTTTTTGATATTTTATTGGTTATTTCAGGCACATAACACACTGAAACTCGTTTCACATCACTTTTTTTCTTTATTTTGCGAGAAAAATGTCGACATATTCGACTTTTTAATATTATTTGAGTGTTTTTTGATAAGATTATCAACTAAACTTTCCTTATAACCATTAACGTCTGCAACTTTTTTGATATAATTGTACTCAGCTATGTAATTAGTTGCTGATAAAGGAAGTTTACACATTCTATATATCATCGAATGAAACGCGGTTTGTTTATGTTGCATTGGGCAATGTGAATCACTTGTAATAAAACGTAGAGTACTTGTCGGTTTGTGGTAAACTGAAATGTCTATTTTATTATTAGATGTTTTTGTCACTTCAAGGTCTAGAAAACAGATTTTTCTATCTTTTTCTGTTTCAATTGTAAATTTTATTGACTCGAATTGACTGTTTAAAATGCTTAAAGTACGATCTATATTATCTTTTTTAACAATAGAAAACACATCATCCACATATCGACACCAGAACCGCGGTAGTAGATTCGTGTTTTTGAGTCGCATTTCAAATGCCGACATAAACAGCTCAGACACTAAAGGACTTAAGGGATTTCCCATATTTGTTCCCTTTTCTACTTTATAAAACTTGTTCCTGAATTGGAAAAAGTTTTGTTGCATGCACAGTTTAGCTACACTCAAAAAACACACTTTTTTCTCACTGTTTATATCAAGGGCATTCAAATAATTTTCAAATTCACGCAATGCAATATCGACCGGAATACTTGGGAACAGAGACACAACATCAAAAGACACCATTATTTCATCATCTTGTATTGTTTCACTCATCACTTGTTCGACAAAGTCGAATGAATTTTTGATTGAGAGGCTATTAATTGGAGGTAATAGTCTCATTTCATTTACAAGCCATTTTGCTAATAAGTAACAAGGGGATGAAATACTGCTCACGATTGGTCTATCACCAGATTTGTGTATTTTTGGTAGACAGTAAATAAGCGGGACTTGTGGATTAGAAACCGACAATTTTCTTTTTAACCAGAAACCAAAAACGGAGCTCACTTTTTTTATAAGTTCATTGCTGTCTCTAACCATTTTTGGCAAGGGATTTTTATTTATTTGTTTGTAATCTCAAACTTACTAGGCTCAACGAAAGATAAAGTCGATGATATGAAAAAATCAGGCGTATATGCAATTAAATGCGGTGACTGTGATGGTGTTTACTATGGACAAACCAAAAGAACCATAGAAAAAAGATTCAAAGAACACAATTCGTATATAAAACAAAATAAAAATCAAAGTTCTTCCATCGCAGACCACGTCCTAAAGCTCAACCACTTCAATATCAATGCAAGCAGTGTGAGTCTCAAGAAGCATGTTACAGATGAGAGAAAATTGGATGCGTATGAAAGTTATTTTATACAAAAAGATAACAATGCTATCAATGCTGATAACGGCAACATTATATCGAGCCTCTTTTCTCTCATCTGACTTCAATTCTTACCCAACAAAAAAAAGCACCATTTGGACCAGTCGTGATGCTGATGATGGACTGTAAACAGTCCGAAATGCATTCAGGTACGTGTTTTTAATTGTTCATTCGTTTTCGTTTTTTGTTATTCGTGTAATTTTCGCGACAAATAAAAACTAATCGTATTGCAGTTAAAAGCAAAAAAGTGTGAAAACATTAAGGTGTTATTAATTTATGTTTATTGTTTACGGTTTTCACGTGTGTTCAATTAAAGTTTTTTAATTAAAATGGCAACCAAACCAAACTTGAACAAATTTTCTCGATTGAAAAGAAAGGTGCAATTCTTGTTGGAAGATATTCAATTTCTTCAATTGTGCAAAAAGAGCAACGTAATGCCAAATTTTATTAAAGTGACGTGTTCGGTTAGTAACTCTCGAACAGAAAAAATAATCGCGTTTGCACAACAGAAGTGGCTTAGACTTGAAATAAAACATCATTTCGAAAAATTAGCTAAAATTGAATTAGAGTTATACAGCTTGCATTTGGAAATAACAAAAAGTTTAACTATAGCGGAATCGTTGAATTGGTGTGAGTTTGAAAACAAAGTACAAGAACAACTTTCAGTTGTTGTTAAAAAGAAAAAAGAAACTCTTCGAAGAAAATACAATAAATTAAAAGAGAAAAATAAAGAAAAGTGCATAGAACCCAAATTCATACCAGATTTTATATGCAATGAATCTGATGTCGTTTTTAATGAAAGTGAACTAGAATTACTTAATAAAGGTCTAAATTTCACCCCAAAACCTAATCAAATACGGTTTGTAGATGTAGTAGTGGATATCGAGACTGCTTTGAAGTTTAAAACATACTCCGTTCAAGACGATGTTAGGCGGGCTACAAAGGGAATTATTGAAGAGTTACAAAATTCTACACATTCGCGAAGAAAAAATAATTATTTTGATATAATAAAATCATTGAAATCGAAAGAGTGCGTTTATGTCAAAGCCGATAAAGGAAACAAGTTAGTGATTTTAAACAAAAGTGATTATGAAAATAGAATGTTGAGTGTCATCGATAAGTGCGATTACAAACAAATAAATAAAAATCCCTTGCCAAAAATGGTTAGAGACAGCAATGAACTTATAAAAAAAGTGAGCTCCGTTTTTGGTTTCTGGTTAAAAAGAAAATTGTCGGTTTCTAATCCACAAGTCCCGCTTATTTACTGTCTACCAAAAATACACAAATCTGGTGATAGACCAATCGTGAGCAGTATTTCATCCCCTTGTTACTTATTAGCAAAATGGCTTGTAAATGAAATGAGACTATTACCTCCAATTAATAGCCTCTCAATCAAAAATTCATTCGACTTTGTCGAACAAGTGATGAGTGAAACAATACAAGATGATGAAATAATGGTGTCTTTTGATGTTGTGTCTCTGTTCCCAAGTATTCCGGTCGATATTGCATTGCGTGAATTTGAAAATTATTTGAATGCCCTTGATATAAACAGTGAGAAAAAAGTGTGTTTTTTGAGTGTAGCTAAACTGTGCATGCAACAAAACTTTTTCCAATTCAGGAACAAGTTTTATAAAGTAGAAAAGGGAACAAATATGGGAAATCCCTTAAGTCCTTTAGTGTCTGAGCTGTTTATGTCGGCATTTGAAATGCGACTCAAAAACACGAATCTACTACCGCGGTTCTGGTGTCGATATGTGGATGATGTGTTTTCTATTGTTAAAAAAGATAATATAGATCGTACTTTAAGCATTTTAAACAGTCAATTCGAGTCAATAAAATTTACAATTGAAACAGAAAAAGATAGAAAAATCTGTTTTCTAGACCTTGAAGTGACAAAAACATCTAATAATAAAATAGACATTTCAGTTTACCACAAACCGACAAGTACTCTACGTTTTATTACAAGTGATTCACATTGCCCAATGCAACATAAACAAACCGCGTTTCATTCGATGATATATAGAATGTGTAAACTTCCCTTATCAGCAACTAATTACATAGCTGAGTACAATTATATCAAAAAAGTTGCAGACGTTAATGGTTATAAGGAAAGTTTAGTTGATAATCTTATCAAAAAACACTCAAATAATATTAAAAAAGCCGAATATGTCGACATTTTTCTCGCAAAATAAAGAAAAAAGTGATGTGAAACGAGTTTCAGTGTGTTATGTGCCTGAAATAACCAATAAAATATCAAAAAATTTCCGCGAACACAATGTTCAACTTGTCTTTTCGAGTAAAACAAAGCTTAAAAACTTACTAGGCTCAACGAAAGATAAAGTCGATGATATGAAAAAATCAGGCGTATATGCAATTAAATGCGGTGACTGTGATGGTGTTTACTATGGACAAACCAAAAGAACCATAGAAAAAAGATTCAAAGAACACAATTCGTATATAAAACAAAATAAAAATCAAAGTTCTTCCATCGCAGACCACGTCCTAAAGCTCAACCACTTCAATATCAATGCAAGCAGTGTGAGTCTCAAGAAGCATGTTACAGATGAGAGAAAATTGGATGCGTATGAAAGTTATTTTATACAAAAAGATAACAATGCTATCAATGCTGATAACGGCAACATTATATCGAGCCTCTTTTCTCTCATCTGACTTCAATTCTTACCCAACAAAAAAAGCACCATTTGGACCAGTCGTGATGCTGATGATGGACTGTAAACAGTCCGAAATGCATTCAGGTACGTGTTTTTAATTGTTCATTCGTTTTCGTTTTTTGTTATTCGTGTAATTTTCGCGACAAATAAAAACTAATCGTATTGCAGTTAAAAGCAAAAAAGTGTGAAAACATTAAGGTGTTATTAATTTATGTTTATCAATTAAAAGATATATAAATATGTTAAAATCCAGGCAGTTAGAGAGTCTAGAGTCTATAATATAGACAAGAGTTTAATTTCATGAAAAAAGTTGCTTACGTTTTGGCTGACACTGTACCTCTACCCATAGAACATAGGAAACAAAAAATTAAATCTAATTGAAAAATAACAAC
The DNA here is from genome assembly GCA_963921185.1 of Dasysyrphus tricinctus. Lineage (NCBI taxonomy): Eukaryota > Metazoa > Arthropoda > Insecta > Diptera > Syrphidae > Dasysyrphus > Dasysyrphus tricinctus. Next base: position 158,495,955 of record OY992531.1, on the reverse strand, counting down.
CGTTGTTTAAGTCCATATGACAAAATTTTAACATTTTCTACCTCTTATTCTTATTGTTGCCATGACTCTTACAGCTGACGCACCCATCTCCCTTATCCCCCTTATTATTATCAGAAAAAAAAATATACAGTCCTCTCTGTCTTTCTGCTTGTGCATAATCTCTTTTGTACCCCTATCCCACTGTCAACGCCAATTCGCTGTCGTTAACAGCTCCAAAAATGTCACCGAAAACCACAGTACACATATTAAAGGTAATATCATTAGCGTTTTCATTTTTGTTCAGTTCTGCGCATCCATCCAAATCAGTGGAAAATGTCAAATCCCGTGACCCCCACTCGTTAAACATCAAAATTTGTTGTGTGTTATGTGTTCATTTGTTACTTAATTATTTATTTTTAGTGTTTATTAAAATTATTTTGTCATGCTAACAACATTCCTTCCTGGTTTTTAGTGAAATAGATTAAAAACCTGATTTGAGTTCAAAAAACATGATCCAAGTTGAAAAATAGTAAAAAGAGATCATAAAAAAAATACAGACCACATCATGCCTTGCAAGAAGTAAAACAAATACTGTCAAATATTTATTGAGATTATTTATTAGATACAAAAATTCAATAGTGGAAGGAATAAATAACATCAAAATAATGGGTGTCAGGACAAGCAAATATCGCCATCGCATAGAAATAAGAGAAAGTGTGTGTGTGAAAGTAGCTAAAAATAAGAATTGTATAATAGTAAGTGTTCCTTTCTTCATGAAATTTTGAATAGCAATTCACATCTATTCATACCTAGACAAGAAATTAAATTACAAAAAAATGTAGTTATGCATTTAAGTTAAAGTCTCATGTTAGCTAAGTTTTGTTTTAAAATAGAATAGCCGTGTTCATGTTATTTCTTTGTATATCTAGTTTAGATATCTGTTTTAGATATACAAAGGTTATTTAGATTTTAGCGAAGGTAAGACATGTCTTATTGCAAAGCGATTACACAAAATTGGATTTTTTTTTTGATTTAGACAAACAAGATTTTGGACTCGAAAACATCAAAGCATTTTTCGGGTCCAAAAAACATGAAAATCATGATAAATCATGATTTCTGGCAGCCCTGCTTTCAATAAACTAAACGCGTAAGGCTTGTTTCACACATATACGGTTTCATTCGGTTCGGTCCAGGCGCGGATACAGGGGGGGGGCAATGGGTGCAATTGCCCCCCCCCTGGGCAAGAACGAACGAAGCATAAAATATAAATTTAATAAAATGTAATCAAAAAAACGTTATTTCGTTATACGTTTATAAAATTTTTTCTTGGCAGCGCAGCGTTGCAGTAATGAGTGGTTGTTCGTTTTCCGCTGGCTGATCAGGTTCAGTTAAGAAAAGTTCCGCTTTGCACAGATAGCGCCTTCAAATCGACTGAGTGGAAAGCTTACAACTTCAGTTTTAGATCTCGATCTTCAAAGTTAAGATCTTTAATTAAAAGATAAATGTCAGGCTTCATTACTGTAAAACATTTTGTGAGAAGAGTCAATTTATTTCATACAAGGGAGCAGGTTGAATCCGTAATCGATTTCATTTTCACTTTAAAATATGCTTTGAATGAAAAATTTCACAATTTGAAAAATGATGTTTTAAAAAGTTATTGCTTCACCTCTAACCCTACTCTACAAATTTGTTAGTGGTTTTTTATACTTAAATGTAACGGGCATAGGCGCCCGCAGGATTTTGTCCAGGGGGGGGCAGACACCAAACCAATTTTGAGATATCGAATTTTCGAAAAAATGGGTATTCAAACATTTTTTTTAAATTTTAATATGCAATATAATTTGAGCTTTTTGGAAGTTTTATAAATAATTTCATTTTAATGTTTCAGTCAATAATGAACTGTTAATAGTTATCCAGCGTAAAATTATTTTATATTTAATTAAATAAAATTAAAATTAACCACACAGACATTTTTTTGGAAGTTTTTGTATAAAAAGCAAGGTTCGTAGAACAATATAATATCATTCTTTACTCGTGAAAAAATCAAAAGGGAATGTTATTTTTGATTCGATTAAAACAAAATTAATTTTCACGATCGAACCAAAAATGCTAGGATTTGGATTTATAAAATATGGTTCGTTCCGAATTTATTATGTGAGAACTATTGAAGATCCATTCAAGAACCTTTGAAATAAGAAATAAAAATGTAATTTTACAAAAGGAAAAATGACAGTTTCGAAATCTTTTGACCTTGATAGATTTCAATGGAATCGAATAGAGTGATTTCAATGAAATCGCCACAGGTCATGGTGATGATGGTGCCATTTTTTGAAGCACCGTTTTGAAAATATTCGTTTCTGTTATAATTCTGTCTCAGCTATCCTGTCAATTTTATTGAAATCACCCAAGGAACAACGAAGTTGACTTTTTTTTAAAGCACCCTGTTTTGAAAATATTTTTTCTTTTTCAATTCTGTATAAGCCATCACCTGTGTCAATTTCATTGAAATCTTTCAAGGAACAACGAAGTTGTAAAATGTTGGCATGTTTTTGAAACTATCCAAATGTCAACGAATTTCCCTATTGGCAGCCCCGGATCTACGATTTTTCCGAACCGGGGCAAAAACTCGATTTTGGCGCCCCTGCCGTTTTCGATTAAAATGAAAAAAAAAACACATATCTACTTGGTTGGATTCTTTTACTAGATGTGTCGTCCATACCAATTCAGCAACTTTTCACTATAGATAAGAAAATTGACAATGCCTAAACAAAAACTATACACAGCCAAGGTTCGTAGAACGATAAAATATGATTCGTTCTCTCGTGTAAAACTCATTTTTTTTTTATTCGATCGCGAATCTTATTTTTGTGGTTTCTAATAATATTCGTTTTCATTTGAGTCAAATCTGCAAGGATCTGTTGAATTGAATTGAATTGAATTGAATTATAGAAGATCCATTCACAAACCATTCAAATAAGAAAGAAAAATGTAATTTTACGAAAGGACACAATTTCGAAAAGCCAAAGTTACGCCAAAGTACAAAGTTCCGAAAAAAGTTTTCAAATCCTCGTGACTTCGTTGTTCCTTGAGCGTTTTCAATGAAATTGACAGAAGTAATAGCTAAGACATAGCATACAAAATATTTTCAAAATATTATTGTTATAATTATTATTATAAATTCTTTATTCCATTAAAAATGTTTCACAATAAATTACTTAAGAATAAGGATCTGCCGTCTGCCTGACGGGATAGGATGTTTCAAAAATAAATCTTCATTTTGCAACTTCGTTATTCCTCCTTGAGCGATTGCAATTATATTTACATAGTCATTAGCTGATACAGAATTGTAACAGAAAAAATATTCAAAACAGGATATTTATAAAAATGTCAACATATTATAACTTTGTTGTTCTCTGACCGATTTCAATGAAATTGACACACACAATTTCAATCCTTAATAGTACGAGATCTAGGCAGTGTCAAAACACAAGTAATTTAAGATTGGCTGGTTCTTTGATACGCGTGAGGGTGGCTGGTGGAAAATGTTGTGTTATCCGGCATTTTGAAAAGGGTGTTAAGAAAGGTAAATGCAATTTTCTCGGATCCTATAGAACTAAGAGTACAAATTTTGATTTGATTCTGTAGGCTAAAATGTCTTTTAAATTTGTTGTTTAGGTACATATATATTCGACATCATGAAAAATTGTTGCCGAATAACTGTAATATGGTTTTAGCGTTAATCTCACTTTTTATTCATATGAACGAGCTTCACGTGAGGCAACTCATATTGACGTTTCTAATTTGTATCTCACTCTCATCTCTTTGAAAGAAAGAGATGGCCAAGTGAGGTTGAAGTTTTTATATTTTTTGAAAATTTCTCTTTCCTGGAATGAGATAAACAAAAGAGATGTCAAAATGAGTCGCCTCACGTGAAGCTCGTATGAACAGCGTCATTTGTTTGCATTTAGATTTTTTGTGAACCAAAAATATCTAAAATACAGGATAATAAAGTTGTCAGTATCCAGCAAAGAGTTCTTTAGGCAAGTACAAATCGTATGGCGGCTGTAGAAGGACAGAGTTCAAGTGTTTTATTGTTTAAGAAATGGGCTCTATCTCCTATAGCTTAGGGAGGAGGGAAGGTTGTGTAAAAATACACTAACATATATTGCAAAAAAAAATAATTTTTAAAAAACAACAGAAAAACATTCAACAATGTATTATAGCTCGTTTCTTTTATTTAATTTTTCAATAAAGTTATACCTGTAAATAGTTTTTGAAAAATTATTTAAAATGGTTAAATTATGATACGACTGCTAAGGTTGACGGAGAAATACAATTTGATATTCTAATGTCGCATCTCAATTCATTTAATTTCATTAAGCGTTGCAATTCTAATTTTTTTCTGTCATATGGATTTGGCGCCCTTGTTGGCTGCCGCCCGGGGCACAGGCCCCGGTTTGCCCCCCCATAGATCCGGGGCTGCCTATTGGCCTTTTCGATTGGCAATCCGGAAGACCGATTCGATACGTGTGAACGATTCTGAAATCAAATCCGGAACAATTTTCTCTCCTTTTCAGAACAAGAACTGTCATTCTATCCCCATTCGAAAAGGCCATAAAATCACCTTTTTGTAAAAAATGTGAAAATTTCAGATTTTTTAGAAGTTTTCTTAATGCATCGACATCGTAGCCATTCTTCAACAGACTTTGAAAATTAATGGCTTTGACAGATGGGGACCATTAGACCAGGAAAAATAGCTCAAATCGTATGGGGAACCTTGTAATAATTAATTCATGATATATTAAAATTGGTATCGACACAAAATTGGACCCTCTTTAGCATATCCAAAGCCCCATAAAATCTTCGCATTGGCTTTTTGTGTAGATGCATTTGAAAAGATGGAGAGGGGAAAAAGATGGAGGTCTATCAAACTGAAATATTTCTTTTGTTACAACCTAATCATATGATACATGTTTTAAGGGTACCTTTTAAAGCTGAATCTAATGAGACTAAAAAATTTGTCATGGCAACCATAAACTAAAATTATCCACACAAATATCTATGTTTTAATAGGTTTTTTTTAGAGTTAAAGTTTGACCTGTTCAACGGAAAAACATATTTAAAATATAAGTTTTCGCTTTAAAAGGACCAAAACTTTCTTAATGGAGCTTGTATAATCTTAGTTTTGCTTTTATTAGATTAAGCGTTAAAGAATACCCTTAAATCATCTACCATACTTTGTGTACATACCTCGATTACACCAAATCGGAATTTCGGGTAAAATTTTCCAACTTCTTTCGAGTTTTCCTCACCTTAATAAAAATCCTTGGAACAAAGATATTTGTTAGGACTATTTTGACTCTTGGTTGCTATGGCAAGTTAAACACTTTTGGCGAGTTTCATAAGTATAAGAGTTTTTTCGTGGATGTTTTGATAAAAATTCTACAGTTGCCCCTACCTTTAAAAACAAGCACCCTTTCACAAAAGATATTTTAGGGACCCTTTTGATTCTCGGTCCTATTGACTAATGAAACATTAACTCCAAGTTCCATTGACATAACATTATATTCGAAAGATTTGCGGTAATATTTTACCTGTTGTACTTAAAAAAAAAACATTGTTACATAAAAATGACAATAACTTTTTTGTGGATAGTCGTATTATTTTGCATTTAGTCTCATTAGATTCAGCTTTAAAAGGTACCCTTAAAACATGTATCATATGATTAGGTTGTAGCAAAACATATATTTCAGTTTGATAGACCTCCAACTTTTTCCCCTCTCCATCTTTTCAAATGCATCTACACAAAAAGCCAATGCGGAGATTTTGGAGGACTATGGATATGCTATAAAGGGTGTAATTTTGCGTCGATACCAATTTTAATATTTCATGAATTAATTATTTCAACCTCGGACCCATTTTTTCTGGTCTACATGTATTTTTTTAATAAATTGTTTCACAGCCGCAGTGAATGGATACTTGATGAAGAAGATTTATTTTAAGAACCTTTTCAGATCCTTATTTAAATCCGTTCAGCCAATGACAATATCCCAAACAACTTTGGACGTACTGTTAGCAAATTGTTCAACGTTAAATTATTTTCTATAAATATATAAATTGAACTCCGGATAATAGACTGTATTAAATTTTTTTTATAATAGTTTTTCAGATCAAAATTTGATAGTTATTGATTCATTTGCTTTCAAACTCAATTGATTTATTATTGTATGTATACATAAAACAGGTACCCAAAGTGCATATAATTTTCAAATATTTTATAAGTTATTCTACTATTCGAGACGATTCCAACAAATCAATTATCAATTAAATAGGCCCAGCCGTTCTTGAGTTACATAATATGTTATGTTTTATATATTAAAAAAATAAGAAAAACTAAGATTTGGAAATTCAAAACAAAAATTTCGAATTCTGAATCAAACTTTTTTTTTTAAATAAGAAAATCTCCACTTTTTATTTGTAAAAAAAATTCAAATATTAACTTCAACTTCATTATTCAGCCTCATCACGTACGTCATTAAATCGAATCCCAAAAAAAAACTATCACAGAATCCATCGTGGTGCAAAACTTCACACAAATTGCCATTAAGAAAACATTCGGTGATATTTTTTTTCGGGATTTTTAAAAAAATCCGATTACAATGGAATTCGTGATAGGGCTGATGATCAATTAAAAATATTAATATCCGTTTAAACAACCTGACCTAATAGCCTAAAAAGCAAGCTTTAAATTAGAATTTTATGCTTACGCAATAAAAATATTATGCATATTATTCCTAAGGACTACGGTGTAGGTAAATATTGAACTTACTTACGTATTAAACAAACTTACGTTTTTGTGTTATAAAATAACAATTACAAGAAGCACCATATTGTTTTTTTTTATTTATTCTTTAGAGAAAAGGAACTACATAAGCCTTGGCTCTCTACCAAAATGATTAATTACTTCATTGAAAAAGTTTTTTTTGTTCTTTTACAAGATTTTTATGTAAATACATTATTCTATATATGTACATGCATTGTTAAAATTCAAAGTAAAAAATGCAAGTTGCGTGGTAATGCCAGGGGGGGGCAAACCATGAACTCAATAAGGAAGCTATAAAGAAAATATCCATATTTTCCAAGAATATCGAAACTAAGGATATTTTCAGATACATTTGGCATGATCCAGAGCTAGGGGGGGGCAAATCATGGAGAGATGGCTAAGTATTTGTTAATATTCAAGGAAAAAAAATGAAAATTGTCTTAGTTGTGAGGTATTGTCCAGAGCCAGGGGGGGGCAACTGCCCCCCCTTGCCCCCCCCTCCGGGCGCCTATGGTAACGGGAGAGGTGACAGGGGCACTTATCTAAATTTTCAACCTTGAAGTTGATTTTAATTTAAAAGAAAATTAAATCTTTAAAAAACGTCAATTCACGAGTAATTAGCTTCAAAAATTTCTAATTTTGCTTTAAATGCTCGGATCTACAGGATGAAGATATCTAAATTAAAGTTAAAATAATAAACTACATTTTTGTATAAAAGTTATTGATAAATATCAAAAAATTTCATAGGTACTAAATGGGTGATAGATTTCTTTTTGTGATAAATATTAAAATGTGCGTTTTCATTGAGGAAGTACTTTCACTAGAAAGCTCTCGAGAGTGACTCTCGGATATCTGTCTTCCCCTATGGTGAGCTTGTTTCATGACTGTGCCTGTGTCCACTTTGGAGTTTAATTCTCGAGAACTTCTTCAGAGCTGCTCACCGCCTTTATACTCTGAAATTGATACGCACCTTAAGAGTATGCACATGTGTCTCGAGCTCGGAGCACATCTGTTTTAGCCATAAGATGCGTTTTTGATGTGAGGATTTTGTCGCTATCGTTGATGTGTTTTTGGAACTTCCGTGTTCCATATTATTAAACTGGCGAAGAGAACAAATCTAACGAAGAAGATTGTGGAGAAACCGCGAAACGACTATAGAAGTCACTGCTAAAGAGAAGTTGGATGGAACTTATATACCTCAGGAAAGGATAGTTGTTTCATAAATTCGATTGTCAAATTATTGCCATTTTTCGACGGGAATATTACTATTGTATCGAATTGCATGAGTCTAACTCTGTAGTCGATGTTTTGAGCTTAACGAAGGCTAAGTAAATTGTTAATGAAATGTATAACGAAAGTTAGTCCCAATCGAGAAGTTCGGATGGAAAAGTTTAATAAAAAGTGGTGTTATTTTTTTTTGGATTTTCCACTATAATCATTAAGGGTATTCATGCAACAGCGTAAAGTCGTCGTAAACGTAGTAAAGTTTTAAACATCGTAAATCTTTCAAATTCTCCATACAAATTGTGACAGAATAACGAAGTTTTAAGCTTTACAACGCTTACGACGACTTTACGCTGTTGCTTGAATATCCATATTGTCTTTTATTTCTATGTCGGAAAGTTTGGTTTTGTATCGATGAAGGCATCTGAACAAACGATACGGTTCATCTCGGTTTTGATTTATAATTTCAGTTTAGCTTAAATACAACTGAAGGGTCCAGGGGAAAAACGGCTGGAGTCCACTTTTTGAAAAAATTAAACTAATGATGACATCTTATAGATTTGTATGGGTACTATCTGATGTAGTATAGCTCTCTTCACATAGGATTTTGAAAACTCGCAAAATAGTACACTTTTAAAAAAAAACTTTTTTCCAAAACTATCTTTTTTGCTCCAAAAATTAAACAAAGCGATATTAAAAAAAGAAAACTTGTGAATAAACCTAGCGACATGTGAGGTAAATAATTAAAACAAAAAAAATTAGATATTCTAACTACATCCGGTCGAGGTCCTGTCTAACAAATTGAATTGCAAAAACGGTCCAATGTCACGCTTGTGAAAATTATTTTATTTTTAAACTTTATTTGAAAATCTAGAGGTGTCTGAATAAAAAGCAAAAAACCGGTTCCAATTATCATGTCCGGTTCTTTCAGAAGAAAATTTCAAATCAAAAAATTCAAAATTTTGGTTAAAACATGGAAGGTCCTTTTGACTCATGTCAGCTTATCATGCAAAATATTCAGGTTGTTAAAATGAATATATGTTTGCTTACTTGAGTACTTCGTGCTCATTAAAAAAAATTGTTAGTTTTATTTATTTTTCTTTAAATAATCCATTATTTTAGTAATATATTTACAACTACGTTTTTCTAGGAATCAATTAAAGTGGACTTTAGCCGTTTTTCCCCTGGACCCTTCAACTATTTTCAAATTAATGCAATGGTTTTGTCTGCACAAAATATTTTTTATCAACGTCCTTCAATTTTCTTGCAAACTCATTTGACGCGTTTCTACAGCTTCTCAATATTTTTAGCAAACTCCAAACTGCATTATCGAACACATGCTTATGCAGTAAAACTTGAATTTGCCTATTCTAACAGAATGCTTTTGCAGTTTGCGTTTAAGAACATTCTGAAAAACGTATTTTTGACGGTGATGACGTTCTCGAAAACGGCCTTTAACTAACAAGGCTAGGTTAGGTTGCCAGCTAAAGAAGAGGCTGGAAATTTCACTCGAACTCGAACGTCATGTGTCTGAATAGGAACATACCACTGTACCATTATGTAACCATTAGCTACGCAGATCCAGAGGGAACTCAAAAACGATGTAAAAGACACCATGCTATAGCTACAAGCTGTAAAACTTCATTTCACAAAGTTCAAAGTACCCGCTGTTCGAGAAATGTGGCAGTTATGAAAGATTCAATTGCTTTCTTCAAATTTCAAACTCACATTGCTTAATGCTTTGTGTGACCAGGCGTGTAGAGCGGTATGAAGTGTACTCAAATTTTCTGTAGACCTCATCAAGATTTTGGAAACTCACGAAAATTGCCCCCCCCTGAACGAAATCCTGGATCCGCGCCTGGTTCGGTCTGTATTCGGTTCGTTTTCGGTTTCAGTTTTTTATTTTCACACATATACGGTTCCTATAAGGTTTGTATTCAAATATCAATTTTTAATTCCAAAAATATCAACATACTTCAGCACTAGTTGTCAATTCCAAATAAAAACGAACAAAAAAAACCTTATAGAACCGAATATGTGTGAACGCTACGATAAGTTTGTGTGCCCTTGAAACCGAATGAAACCGATTCGTGTCGAGGGGATGTTTGGTGCTATTCGGTTTCTATTAGGTTTTTATTCCTGCCGTTTTCATCGGTTCACACTTATCAGGTCCGACCGAAAACGAACCGAATACAGACCGAACCGAATGAAATCTATGTGTGAAACAAGCCTAAAACAAATACCCGTATCTAATAAATAATAATTATTTAATTCTTCAACTCGTTTGTGTTCACCAAAAACTTTTTCGAAATGATAATTTACGATCCAAACTAAACTTTTTTCGCGACATAAGGATCCATCAAGGTCTTTATTAATTTGCTTTTGCACTTTCAGTTTTATTAAACAAAATTAATGAAAACTGAATTATTCATTTACATGATGTATGAATTATTTATGTACATTTCAGTTTTCATTCTTTTTTTATGAATCAAACTTTTGCCTTTACAATGTCCCGTTATCACAACCCCTTTGTAAGAAATGAGAAATAAGTCGTTTTCGAAAACGTCAAATCAAAGTCAATTTAATCATCAAATGATCGTTATTTTTGGACGTTAGTACTGCGATCGTCAAATATGCAATTGTCCTTCTTGCACAAAATCAGTTTGACCACCGTCAGTCAATTTACTTGCAAACGCATTTGACGTTTACGAACACGCTATTTTGTTCGTCAACTCGATTTTTTTACTACACAGCTGCATCGCAGATGATATTTTCGAACATGTGACTTTAGCAAGCTGCATTATCAATACAATGCTAATGCAGTAAAATTTGTATTTGCGTTTTCGAACAGAAGACTTTTGCAGTTTGCGTTTAAGAACATTCTGCAAATGCATTTATGATGCAGTTGACGTTTTCGAAAACGCATCTCACCCATAAGAACTTGTAGAATCTTTGTATTCATTCATAGTTCAATCACAAAACCGAAGGTTTCACGAATATTATTCTTCATCTTTGATGAACAAAATCGGAACTTCAGAAAAATGTTTGCTTGGATACGACTTTCCATGTTTTATCATTTTCCAAATCTCGTATTTATTCGAATTGAAGTCGTATTTGTGAAGTTTATTCGTCGTGTAAAATTCTTTGAGCGAGATGCATTTTTTTTATAAAAGTAGACTAAGGTTTCACGAATATTATTCTTCATCTTTGATGAACAAAATCGGAACTTCAGAAAAATGTTTGCTTGGATACGACTTTCCATGTTTTATCATTTTCCAAATCTCGTATTTATTCGAATTGAAGTCGTATTTGTGAAGTTTATTCGTCGTGTAAAATTCTTTGAGCGAGATGCATTTTTTTTATAAAAGTAGACTACAAAAATAAAATGCACGACTGGGTCGCACGTACTTGCTCTTATATTCAAGCCACTGCGGGTAAGAAAATTGTATATAAAAACATGGAAATTATGAGAGAAGCATGAAATACGACATCTTAAACAACTCTTTTGACAGTTTGAGGTGAAAAAAAAGAATGCCATCTTAATTCTTGATTGAATATGATTGTATGGGAAAAGAAATTTAAAACCGTTGGCGTTGGAGCGGTTCCTTAAAAAACTAATTTCAAATTTTAATTTTTATTTAAACATTTTTAAGAACAAATTTTGGTATGCAAATCTGAAGTATATATTAAAATATTTTTTCAAAAATGTTGGTAGGTACCTACACAAGACTATTTATATTTTTTGAAAGCTTCTATATAAAAAAATAATTGAAATCGGTTATACTGTTTTGAAGAAAATCAATAATTTAAAAAAATGGTTCTTTGGGAGGTACTATTAATAACAATTTTTGAAAAATGGTTTTACACCCAAAAGAAGCCTTTACTGAAATAAATTTATTGAATTTTTTTTAAGAAAAGTTGTCGAGCCGTTCTGAGAAAAATACGATTATGTAGAGTTGCTAAAAAAAATGGTATGGCAGGTACCGTTATTTTTAATTCTAAAAAAAATGAAAAAAAAAACACTATGTACCAAGTTTGAAGAAAATCGATCCAGCCGTTTAGGCTGTAGACTAACAGACAGACAGAATTGTGCCACCCACTTTTTTGGTGTTCCCTATCATCGTTATATCATGTTTGATTGTTTTCTCAAATTTTTTTTCTGCACGAATCCAAAACTTGCCTTATAGTACCTATATCGCAAGTAAAAATAATTGCACTTCCCTTCCGAGACAGTTTGATGTAAAAAAGATTTAAAAGTAGTCGAAAGACTGAAGAATTTTAATTACAACCAAAAGACTTTAAATGTGCATTATCTTTAAAGAAATCTAAAAGACTTCAATGCATTCAAGCAGTCTTTATTAATGCATTCCTTTAACGTTTGGTGGCTTTAGCTCTTTGGATAAGAATAAAAACGTTAATAAATGAAAATTAATTAGTTTTGTTTTTCCTTTTGTGGACGTCTTGAATATAAATTCAATCTTTAGAATTTTTGTGACCTTTAGTCCATATGCGTTTCGCCCAGCCTCAACAATTGGGCTCATCAGTTAGACGTTGTTGTTCCTTTCTAAGACGCATAATTTTTTAGCCGATTTATACTGACACGTATATATACTAAAGGTCACAAAAACTTTAAAAATTTAGCTCTTAGGGCCACACATAGGCGGCTTGCGGGGGGGGGGGGGGCACTGGCTCTGGGAAATACCACGCTACTTTCATATTTTTTCTCAATTTTTGTATGAATTTCAACAAATACTTCTTTTTTTTGTCGGAGTTCATGATTTGCCATACTCTGCCTCTGGATCAGGCCTAATATACACTGAGTTACAAAAAAAGTGGCGCACCTTGAAATTTTGCAATATTTTATATTTTTATAAAAAATCGTTTTTTTTTAATACAGTTTTGTTTATTAACATTAAAATCAGCCCTATCGCGAACAAAATTCCCCCGGAGTTTTTTCCCATTTTGGGAAAGTTGCTATCGTGAATGATCTTCGAAAAGAGGGAAAAATATTTCTTTTGGCAAATAGCTATCGTGAATAATTTTTTCCAGGGAACTTTTTTCTCATTTGAGTGCGAAAATTTCCGCAAGTAGGTTGTCGGGGAAAAACCTGTAGCACGACAAAATATAAGAATTTGTTTATTAAAAATGTGAAACTAAATAATACCTATGGGTATTCATGCAACAGCGTAAAGTCGTCGTAAACGTTGTAAAGTTTAAAAAATCGTAATTCTGTCATAATTTGTATGGAAAAATTGACAGATTTATGAAGTTTAAAACTTCATGAATACCCTGAATAAAAATAATATTTATCCTTTACTATTGTAGTGTAGGTGCTTGTTTTCTTTAGGGGCAATAATCCGAATGTGCATTCCGTCTATGCATCCTACTACTCCAAGTATATTAGCCCTGTTTTTTAGTGCATTTTTATCGTCGCTCAAAGAAAAGTAACATGGTAAATACAACAACAATTTGGTTTAACTCCGTATTGTTGTTGTATTTAACATGCTACTTTTTTGTAAGCGAAGATAAAAATGCACTAAAAAACAGGGCTATAGTTTTTTCATAAAATCGCTACTTGGTACGTCGTTTTTCTTCAACAGTTGTTTGTGAATTAATCCATGTTGAACTTCTGAAAAGGAAGACTCTGCTAAGCCAACTTCGTAGTCTTTTGCTACGAAGTTCACTCCTTCAGCAAAAAAGCGCAAGCCTGATCTAAGCTTCACAACAGGGGGTACTGTAAATGGTTTTTTGGACTCTGGTAACGACTCTATCAAGGTATCAAGCAAATACCTATAAACATTGGCTTGTTAACGCGATAATATTGATGGAATCTTAAGGATACAAAATTAATAATTATGAGTTGGAACTTGGAACTTTGATTGCGGAGATACTCACATGGATTCTGGCAACTCAAGAGGGTTTGATATATCCCTCAAGTATCTTCTGAAAGATATTTGCCTATTTCTCTCATCTTGCATTACATATTCGATTGCTACCACAAAACCAATATTATTTATCATTTTAATTGATATTTTCTTCCTTTTAGGACACAAAACATTTTTTTACAAAAAATCGCGCGATTCACGAATAAATTCGAAATTGATTTAAAACATTTGAAGGTTGGTATGAATTGTTTCGTGGGAAAACAGATTTCTTTACCGATGGGAAACTTCTTTTCCCGGGTAATATTTTATTTCCGGGGAAAAAAAGTTCCAATGATATTGGCGATAGGGCTGAATAAGTACTTCAGTAAAAAAAAAATTAAAATAAGTCCTTCATTAAAAAAAAAAAACTGAAAAAATAAAGCTTTGCAGAAACATAGCGGCATATTATCAAAATGATTACAACTTATCTATCAAAAATTATGACTGCGCCACTTTTTTTGTAACTCAGTGTATATCTGAAAAATTCTTAAGGCCACTTTACACGGTTATAGAAGTCATATGGCTTCTCATATGACCTGTCAGAAAAATCATACCAAATCGTCTGAACGCACTCATAGATCTCATATGACTTCTCAAAAGCAATAAGCATATGACTTTTTTGACATTAGAACTGCAGCTATATCGATTTGAGAAATCAAATGGGATTTGTTGTTTTGATGGAGAATAGTGAGTTCAGAGTATTGAAAACAAAAATATTCTTACAACAAAAAAAATTTTGAATGAAAATAACAATGGATAATTGCAAAAAAGTAATTTTGCACTTAAAAATCTTATTTGTTTATGACTTTTTTGTTCTTTTATTTTGGATTTGACAGATAGCCATAGAGAAAATCAAATGCGAAATTAAAACGTGTAAACATCAAAAAATTAAAACCGTTTGACTTGATTTAAAATGACAGCTCATTTGAGAAATCATACAGAAAATATAATGACAGGTCATATGACTTCTATTATCGTGTAAAGTGGCCTTTACTTTCGATATTGTTTTTAAAATATATGTAGCTATTTTCTTTTATCTTCTTTCGATGTTCATGGTGTGCCCCCCTCTTGCATTTGCCAATATAAAAAGGAACCTATAGGTAATTGATATTTTAAAAAGTTCCAGGCAAACTCAAATATGCATGAGACGGATATTGTTTCTCAAGAAAATGGACAGATAAATTGCGGATTGTTGTTCGCCAAAAATGATATTTCATAAGAAAGTATGTGCGTGATGGCAGCGTATGAAAAGCCCATTAAACTCTGACCTCCACAGAATTGTAACATGAGAAATAAAAATCCGCTTAGAGTTTTACGCTGCTAGGTGTTTAGGTTTTGTCCGACGGAGCAGTTTGTTTCCCCTTGTAATTTGGCTGTAATCTATACAGCCTATATTCGTCCGAGCCTCGATTAAAATCATCATATCTGGACTGTGTATCAATATAAATATTGATCAACTCACTCATATAATAAGAAAGCAACCAAATTTAATATACTTTCTAGTACATGCATTTATGTAGGTGTCCAATAAGGAGTTAGTAAATTTAAATATTTAAAGGGCTAAAAAGGGGGTAAAACTTAAGGTCGAAAATCTATTTTCTAAACGGTAGGAGATAAAAAGATGATTTTTTCGCCTTTGATAGAAAATAAAATTCTAAGAAGGTTGTTAGACCAACATTTAATTCTAAAAAATCCCGTTTAGAAGATATTAATTTTTTGAAAAATGTAAATGTTAAAAAAGCTATCTGACAAATGTCTTGCTTTTGGCTATTGGAACGTAGCATAAAAATAAAATTTATGTTCGCGGGAAGCAGACAGAAAAAGAAATTATCCATGTTGAAGGAATTTTTGATAAAGATAAATTTCCGTGCTTGATGATTTTTTTAAAAACAATGCTTTTTTTGGTTGAGTTTTTAGAGGTTTTTAATTTTTAACTTTTTGAGGGGTAAAAAGAAAAACTTTAAATTTTAATGAGTGATAGCTATTGTATATTCAAGTACATATCTGGAAAAAATTTCGATTTTCTTGAACACCACTAAGTGGAGATATTTGAAAATTTACTCTAGTTTCAATCTCCAAACGATTCGATTTTCACTTTTCAAAACTCAAAAGTAGATGAAAAAATTCAAAATTATGAAAAATAATCTACTACACATTGGTACCTCTAACCATCTTCTAAAATAATGTTTGACAATGTTTAAGGATTAGTTCAACCAGAATGACACTATGTAGGTTTAAATGACTTTCACAAAATCATTTTTAATTAAAATTTTAATAAAATTGTTTCACTAATAAATCTTCAACTTCAAAAGTTCTTAACGGATCTATACGGTTGAGGTCTTTAAATGCCCGCTTTGAGATAGCAAACAAATTTGTGATAAAAGTTACCAACAACAGGGAACAATTTTGAAGTAAAAACTATTTACATGGGTATACTTGCCATACAATTTGTATATCTGTTCAACTAAATCTTTTTATGTCTCAAAAACGGCTACTACGATTAATATGAAATTTTTCCTGTATGCTTAAATTTGTTTGATCAACTACTAAATATTAAACAACAATATACTTAATAAGGTAACATTTTGAATAAAGTTGGGTTAAGAAAAAAATAATTCCTTTTTTTCAAAATTTTAAGTTTGAAAATTATTTTTTTTTTAATATTTACAAAAACAATTTTATTTTAACAGATAATTAGAGAATGAATTTCTGGCATTCAGAAAAGCTTTTGCATGGTATTATAAGTGTTGCCGTTATTTTTTAATAATTTATTTTCTATTATAAGTCAATTTCTTCGAAAATAAGCCCTCTCGCCTAAACGGGGGGAAATGGACCCTCCACCCAAAGTAATATTTTTCTTGTCTAGGCCCAACCTACACGCTCTAGACTTTTGTCATTCTTTTTCAAAAAAAATTTTCAATTTAATAAGTAATTCAAGGAAATAACAAAATTCAAGGAAATAACAAACTTTTTTACTTTGTAACTATTGTTATCGACCACAATTATCTATTTATGATTCATAAATATTCAGAATTAACCTACTTAATTTTAAAGAAAATACCTCCCTACATAATTGAAAAACATTCCTCCATATTATTTTTATTAAACAAAATTTTTTTTAGTGGCACGGCGGTTATAGATATATTCTTCATATATTTCTATTTTCCCAATTTACTACAGTCACTCATACAACCAAACAAAAAAAGTCCAAAATAATCTTAATTTTCTAACAATACAACCATACTACGGAAAATTGATACAAAAAACCCACAAAATTGATGTTTTTCTTGTCTCCCTTGGACTCCCATACATTTTGTATGCGTTGTTCTCTATCTTCTGATAGCCTCTAAACAGTGGTGCCAGATCGAGGGATTTATCCCTTTTTGTGGGACTTTCTCACATAAAATAAGCTAAAAGGGTTAAAGGGATTTTTCAAACTTCATAGTGCAAAAAAATGGGATTTTACTATTTGTTCACTTTTTGTTCTAAATTTTTTAGTTTCATTAAGAATAAACAAATTTGTCAACCTACGATCAAACAAAATTTGTTCATGTTTAGAAAAAAAATCATTCTAAATTATCTGAATGCGTTCACTTTCTTTTTTTATTACCCTAAACTGTTTCATAAACTGACAAATCGGAGGTGAAAATCTCAACTCACCATACTGATGAGATGAAATTTCGAAAACGATAGCATTTAATGTTGCAAGAAGTAGAAAATTTTCTATTTCAGAAATTTTAAAGAAAGTTGACCGCAAAAAGTCAAACGAAGCAAGCGAAGAATTTAAGAACGTTGCTATACTTCTCAGCGAAGATAAAAAGACGTCGCTCCAAAAATTGCATCTTGATGAAATGTGGTTCGAGATTTGTCAGATGAAAAATTTTGATGACATAATTATTGTTTCCTAGTTTAGGTAAGTTAGTTAAAATAGCAGTGATTTTTCCCCACTCGAACGCGCAGGCTGAAAGAATATTTTCGATTATAACCGATGTTAAATCGAAAAAAAGGAATCGGTTGGGAAAAGAAATGATAAATTCAATTTGTTTGTTGAGGTCCTCTTTTCAATCAAAAGGTATTACTTGCTTCAATTTAGTTGTGAAGCAAGAGCATTTCTCCCAACAAAATTCGAAAAATTTATATAATAAATTAGATGAATTCACGAGTATGTGGAATATTTTAAAAATAAAAAAAATATATATTTTGAAAACATTGGAAGGCATGCAAAAAGCTTTACTTCAGTCTTAAATCTCCTTGCTGTTTCATTTTTGTGTGAAATATCGAGAATAATGAGACTTGAGACCGAGATAAAGTTTTTCGCAGTAATTTTCAAAAAATTGTATGTTGAATATTATTTTCATTTAAATGCCAAATGCAATTTTATGTTCCTTTTTTAACCTTTTAAAAATGTATAGGATGTACATACAAACATTTCTTTTTTTGTATTATATGCAAACCTATCGTAATATTAATTTCTATTTATTTGTATATCTAGTTGAATAATCAATTTAATTTGTATTTGTTCGTAATAAAAAGAATGAATTTAATGAAATAAATGGTTTTTTAATTTTTATTTCGTGGGATACATGTGGGTTTTTTAAATTTTGGCAAGGGATGAAAGGGATTTGTTGGGTATTACCATGGGATAACCTGCCTCTAAAGTCTGGCATCATTGCTCTAAACCTTAATATTTATTGCTATTTCCTAAATTCTCATTCTCTAATGCTCATTCTCCCCGCTTCAATTCGCCACAGCCATAGTTCGTAGATACTCGCCTCGCCCAGGTGTCAGACCGAGCGTTCCTCTTCATGATAGTACTATAATAATATAATATATACAGTGGTAAAATCGTGGAATAAAGGTAGAATAAGCGTTTTTTATTAATAGCGCTGCTAGTGTAGGTAGGTATACTTACTTTCGTGTCCTGTCTTTAAAAATAAAGTATCCTTCTCTACCTTTTAAAAGTTTTTAAATAGTGAAAAAAAAGAAAAAAACTAAATACCTAAATATCTATTAAATATTTAAAAAAATTTTAAAGACAAGATACAATTTCTAAAAAAGAGAGTTTTTGAAAAGTGGAGAAGTATACTTTTTATACAGGGTGTCCCGGACCTGAGTGGAAGTATTTAAGGGGGTGATTCTTGGGGTTATTCTAAGAAAAAAATTGTATAGGGGGAAAGTTATATCTCCCCCTCCTGAGGTAGGGGGGCAGTTTCTGAAACATAGACTTCAAATGCAAAAAAAACATTAAAAATCAACTCAAAGTTAAGAGTTCAAGTGATCTCAACTCCATGATTGCGTTTCGCCCAGGTACGATAGTTGGGCTCATCAGTTAGATGACTATCGTACCCTTAAAAATCAACGAAAACACATACAACAATGTGCTATAGCTTTTTTGAAAGCTAATACTCCATTATTGGTGTTTAAATCAAGTTGTTTAAGCGAATAGTTTTAGAGAAATTAAGTTTCAAAGTTAAAATTAAAATTAAAATTGTGATTTTTTTTCTTAAGAAAATTCAATTCACTCTCTTAAAAATAATAAAAAAAAAACTAGACAAAGAGTAGTAAAACTTATTTAAGAATCGGTCAATATTAAGTTACAGAGACAGTAAAGAATGTGACACAAAATCGTAAAACCCGTTAAAACTCGAAAACGAAGTGAAGAAGAAAAAACTAAATATATTTTCTTTGGGATAAAATGCTTTTTTCTGCGGCGCGGCGGTTACTGTAGGACACCCTGTAATGTACGTAGAAATAAAATAAACAAAGTCGATGATGAGGGCAATAAATTATTGAAAAGATAACACATACCTAACAAATAACGTAACCACAAGGCAAACTTCACACTTTCTTGGAATCGTAAAACTCCCAAGGCTCAGCTATCTCCCCCGCCGCCGCGCCGCGCCGCCGCGCTTCCTGACGGCCGGCAGTTCTAATTTTTTTTTTCTTTCACAAAGCGATCTCTGAGCCTTTTCCACCTCTGTTTGCATTCTTCCACTAAAAACTTTAAGAATTATTTTAAATAAAATTTATACTTCATTCCACTTTAGGGCCTGCCAGTAACCAAATTTAAAGATAATAATTAACTATATAGTCCTTTCACTTTAAACTCAGCAGCAATAAACTACCAAAGTAATAGGGGTGAATTGAATAGATAGTACAGTTCATTAAAATGGTGAAAATAAAAATTAAAATGTAGTGAAGAGTGGGGGGAAGGCGGGAGACTTGAGCCACTTTTTGTAAAATTGTTGATAAAAACTTGTCTATTTATCTCAGCCGCATGGAAGATACATCTCTATATCCGTCAATGGATGATTTTCCAACTTTACCTCAACGTATGCCTGGACCTGGAAGACAAGTGCAGAGCAACAACAACGTTCCAAGATCAAACTCATGGGAAAAAATAACACCGATGGTGAATACACAACCCAGTGCAAGCTACCTGAATAAACCAACGTCATCTACGTGTGGTGAGTTATTCTCAATGGAGGAATTAAATTCTCTTGTAATGGAGATGATTTCTAAATTAAGTTTGTGTAAGACAAAACTAGAACAATTTCAAGCTATCGCACAGTGAGCTACTAAGTTTCTCTATTCCAATGTCAAGTAATATGTCATCAAATATTATGCTAGATTATAATTTGAATATTATAACATGGAATGCCAAGGGCATTCGCAATAAAATTGTCGAATTTTTAAATTTTTTGAATCAAAATGCAATCGATATAGCTTTTGTAACAGAAACATGGTTAAATTCAGAGGTAATCCTTTCCACTCCGAATTATAAATGCCACCGCGTAGATCGAATTGATCAAATTGGCGGAGGTGTAGCAATTTTAATAAAAAGATCAATTCAACATTCTCTTATGTCTGTTGTTAGGACACGTTGTATAGAAAATGTTGGTATAGAGGTGAGGTTAGGCAATCGTAGCACAGTAAAAATGTTCTGTGTTTATTTTCCAGGTAAGAATTCCTCTCAAGAAAAAAGAATGCACTTTAAGAGAGATCTTAGAAAACTGATAATAAGAAACGAAAACTATTTAATAGGAGGTGACCTTAATTGTAGGCATAGAGATTGGGGATGTGTTCGTGCAAACTCGTGGGGTAATGTTCTTGTTAGTATGTCTTCCTTGTTTCCGTATTCCATGTTGTTTCCGTTCAGTCCAACTTATTTTCCGTCTGGTTCAAGAGGAAGTCCTTCTGTCCTTGATATGTTCATAACGAATATCCCTTCGTATTTCACTCAGCCTGAGACTATTAATGATTTAAACTCTGATCATATTCCAGTTTTTTGTAAAATGAATGCAACGGCCGAACATAGAGAACAATACTTTTTGGACTTCAAAAATGCTAATTGGAGTCGTTTCAGATCAGAAATAAGATGCAAACTTAGAACTGTTTCTACTGATTTAAATACTGTGTGTTCAAAAGAAGATGTTGATAGTCATGTCAATAACTTCACTAATCAAATACTTGACTCAGTAGAGTCATGTATTCCTAAAAAACCTAAAAAGCCTTTTTATATTAAAATGCCAGAACACATTCTAGAATATATACGTATAAAAAATTCTCTCAACAGGCAGTGGCAGCGTTACCGTTTACCGGAATATCGCATTCAAGCTAAATTGTATAACAAAAAGATAAATGAAGAAATAAGTAGGCATAGAAACAGAAATTGGAATGATAAACTTAGCAAACTGGAAAAAAATGCAAAACCATTTTGGAATATCGCCAAAGTTATCAAGAATAAAAATAGACAAATACCAAATCTTGAAAATGGTGATGAAGTGGTTTATCAAGACTCCATTAAAGCGAATATTTTTGCATCAACGTTTTTGAATAATCACACTATGTCACAACACCTTAGTGATACCACTACTCAAAACCTTGTGAGTAGCACGCTGAACACAGTCAACTCGCAAAATATAGAAACCCCTTGCAATCAGTTAATATCTAGACAGGATGTAAAAAATATTGTATCCAACCTTAAAT